>CAEFZX010031379.1:0-16049 GCA_903066825.1 Alfaro cultratus | reverse complement strand
TTTATCCAGATGTTTGATACTGTACACACACAGAAACAATCTTGTAGAGTTTGTGTGTGGGTTTTGTGGCTTTTAAACTAGAATAAGGGGCCTCTGAAAGTGTTGTTTGCATTGACCAATTATCCAGAAAGAACATTTGAAGCCGTTAGCTTAGTGAGTTACAAAACGGGTTTATTCATTGAAATGTTGTGTGAAGCTGTTGTACTGCACTTTATTCATTTTTTTTGATAATTTAGTGTATTATTGCTGCATATAAACAAGGCAGTTGATTTATTTGTTGTGTATAAACACACCTGCAGATTGCAGATTTGGTCAGTCACTGTTGTGTGAGGTTTAAGAAACACAAGTAAGAGTTTAGATACAAGAAAATCTTCATGTGATTGGACATCCCTTGCACCTCTTCTCTTCTCTGATCACCTCACTTCTCCTTTCATTTTCTCTTCTCTCCTCACTTCTCCTTTTCTCTGATCTACTCCTTTCTTATTGAGCAGTCTGGATGTCCTAAAACAGGGATATGTTTTTTTGTCCAACATTACTGAAACAACATTTGAAGTTGTTAGGTTATAACGCAGGTTCATTATTTGTAATGTTGTGTGACACTGTTGTGCTGCAGTTTATTCTGTGTTTTTGTTTATGATGACTTTATGGATTAAAAACATTGAGAAGGTGTACGATCTGAATGTCTTTTGGGGGTAAATGTTACCTTCTCAGAATAAGTAATGGTTATTAACTGATTTTAATTAACTTTTATTTGTAATTATCAGGTATTACCTACTAGCAAACAAGACATAGTTTTACCTAATTTAACTGAGTAAGTAGCTGTTGAATATATACATAAATATGAGGTAAATTTTACCCAATTTCTTTTTAGTATTTCATATATTTTTTTGTTCAGTTATTTTATACTCAATATATGGTACTGAATTTACCCCAAAAGAGTCAATGCAAATTGTTACCTCAGATTTATTAGGTAAATTCTATAGCTTACTTTTTTCAGTGTAGCTTCATATGGCTTGGGAACAGAAGTGAGCAAATGGCGAAGATGAACGTAAATTCCGGGGGTTAGGAGGTAGTTTAATTGGCCAACCTTAAAAGCAATAAGTGATAATTGTAGTTTACTGAGATGTACTTGTGAACAAACAGCTCAAACTCAAAGATTAAACTCACAGCCCCAGATTTTAGCTGTGATAATAAGACAAACTAACTGTGAAGATTGTTCTTTGAACCTTTACAAAGTAAACTTGCCAGCTCCTTAAAATTGTAAATTTAAATATTAAACTATTTAAAATCTTTTAATTTATCTATACTGAAACCATTAAATTTAACAGCACTTATATTCTCAATAAACAAATGTTACATTTCTTTATCTGTAGTTTGTGTTAAAGTCTTAGCATTTAAGAGGCCCCTGAAGGCTTGGGGGCCTTAAGCAACGTCATTTGATTTAACAGAAATGGAATAATTGATATTCATTTTAATTGTATTTTTTTTTTCTCCGCAGTGACAAAACACACTAAATGTGGGCCCCAATAGCTCCACTTCACCTGCAGTTGTCTGATAGCACAGCGTCTCACAACTTCCTCCTGGTCCACATCTAGATAAATCTGTGCTAGTTAATCAGTTGAGTTGGAGTCTGATTCAACCCAATTAACTTTCATTAGAGGCCCGAGGATGAATTAAACCCAGTATATTATTGTAATGACGATTTTACTGCTTTGGTTCACCATTTGAGTGTGCAATGCAATTTATCCCATTTTAAGCCTTTGTTCATTCTAACATGGTCTTGAGAAACGGGATCAATTGAACCCTGCAACCTTTTTAACCTGTGTGCGGTCTAGTCGCGCGCTTTTACAAGGATTTTTTTTGTGTGGGGTTTCGCTTTCCTGAAACTGACAGATGTCCGACCTTGACATCTGCTGCGCTCCGTTTGGAATGCATTTGGAATGTGCTTCTGAATCAGACGAGCTCCAAATGTCCTGTACATAACTCTTCAACACATAGTCAGGAAGATGCACTTAGTTCAATGTCCATGAGATAATATTAGGGGTGGAAATTAAAAATTTTCTCCACCACCCAGAGTAGCTAGTAGAGAAAAAAATTTACTGCCCAGTCAGACATTTCACCAGCCACTGTTTTATTCTTTTGATTACAAGCTCCACCAGAACAAGCAAATTATATTAAACATATGATTTATTCTTAACTCTATTAAAACCGATTTATTGACAATAATGCCCTTTTTCCTCCGGCTCTACTTCAGCAGCCCGGCTCAGCTCGGCTCTATTTCGGAGTGACCACGTTTCCGGCCTGGCTCGGTAGCAGGGTGACGCCTCCTGGTGGTGGGGAGTTATAGCGCCCCGCCTCCAGGCGCCATGTGCTGTGCTTCGTTACTATGCATCCTAACGTGAGTTGTTTTTATGATACAAAAGAAGAAGAGCGCAGAGGTATTTTTTTATAGCCTGATTGTGATTTTTCTGAGACTTCAAGAAAATGTTTAAAAGTTTAAACTTAGTCTTGTTATCACTAATTAAGGTTACAAGTTTTGGACACATTTTCTCACTTTCTTACTTTGAAGATTCTCCAGGAAGTCAGCAAAACCTTGAGTGGATAGAATGATGTTGTATGAAGTAGAAATCAACAAACATGACTTGCATTTTGGGTTCTTGTTAATAGAAACCCTGATAATAATGTAAAAATGTTAGGTTTGCTGAATAATGTATTCACTTTTGGATGCCTTCATTGGTAATCCACAACGTTACGTGTCAATGAAATATTTATATAATATATTATTTTCACTCTGTCTAAAGCTCCTCACATTTTGTGAAGATTGTATTAAAAAAGAAACTTTGTTTATTGAGAGAAAACAGAATTTATTTTTATTCTTTTATTTGCCTCAACCCTCTCCATCTCTGCTGGTAGCTGCTTCCTCCTGAAGGAGATCCAGTTGTTATTCTGACGGTTTTCATCGTTCACCATCATGTTAGCCATGTTCCTCTTCTGTTCCCTGGGAAAAGTAATCAGATGTTATAGCTTCAGATGTTATAGTAACTCTGTGTTATTTATCTACTATATAGTAGATAAAGTAGATAAATACTTTATCTACTTTTATCTAGAGTTATTTATTTAGTAGATAAAAAACTCTATAACACAGAGTTACTAGTGTGGCAGTTACATAAACAGAAGGAATTATTTAAAATAGCCATGTTACTTTATATGTATACAAACACTTTTGTTTACCATCCAGACATACAGAATTATAAATAACTGGAATAGTTGTATAAATTAAAGACAAAACATAATTACTTGTAAGTTTTAGACCTATGCAGACAAACAGCCATGGATAAAATACAACTATCGTTTTCTTCAAGTTTATTGTTCATTTTTATGTCCTCTACAATTAATAGTTCATAACCATTGAATTAGAGAACTGATATCTAGCCATTTTACAATAGTATGTCATATGACATGTTTTATTATCTGACAACGGGGGAAACTCTGGAGCAACAACAGCAAAATGAGAAACAATCGAAGCA
Organism: Alfaro cultratus; assembly: GCA_903066825.1. Classification (NCBI taxonomy): domain Eukaryota; kingdom Metazoa; phylum Chordata; class Actinopteri; order Cyprinodontiformes; family Poeciliidae; genus Alfaro; species Alfaro cultratus. The sequence goes on along the minus strand of CAEFZX010031379.1, from coordinate 12,522 downwards.
CGTAGATTCACGCAAAGATAGAATATAAAGAAATGAAGGCAACATGCTGTAAATATTGACAGTTATTTATAACTGAGGAATGTGCAACTGAGTATCTTCAGAAAATGCGCGTGTTGTGTTTGAGCAATAAAAACACAACAGACTCTGTGTTGCAAATGTCGTCCATAACTGTATGTAGGCAAACTTAAATATAGTAAAAAGCAGACAGATACACGTATCTACAAACTGCTCACCTGGCTGGAGCGTTAGCTGCATCTGAGTCGGTGTTCACCATGGGTCTGTCAGGCTCCGAAGCGACTAACGAGGTTTTTCATTCTCTCCGCTACACAAAAACGACTCATTCCTCACTGCTCCATTAAGCTGCCGCTGAATATTGAAATCCGACGCAAAGAAAAGCCGGCATCTTCACCGCTTGTTTATATCTTCCATCACTTCTGTGTTGCAGCGAGTTTGAAACGTTGCGCCTTTGTTTTTCTTCTGTCTTTGCTGCTCCGTCTGACCACGCCCTCGACCAATCAGTGAACAGCAGTGAAGCTTGCGTCATTTACAAAACCAGGCCCGTCCCGGCTGGCCCTGCTCCGAACCAGGGCCCTAAAAAGCAGGGCCAGCCCCAAAAAAAAGCTGGTGGAAAAGCTCGGAAAGCGATCCGAGCCAGTGGAAAAGGGGAACATGTTTACCCTACATATGCACGTATATAGACTAATTTAACATAAAGCATGGACACCTTAACAGAGAGGTAGTGCAATAAGTTTACTTGAAGTAATTACCAACAGCAAACTGTAACTACAAATCCCTAACATTCTTGCAATCATTTCCTATGTTGAACATTTCCATTTTGGCTACAACTTCACCACGTAGTATTTATTCAAGATGTGTCCAGTAATTTTTTTTAAACATTTTCAAATTGTATTAATAGCTGTTTCCTAACTGTTCTATTTGTTTTCCCTCAGTTATTACTTCTCTATTGAATTTCACAATTATTCTTATTACTAAAAACATCTCAAAACGTAACTCATTATTAATTCCACGGGCTGTCATCATTCTTGTGTTGTTCCAGTGTTTTTCTGACTGCCTGCTAGCTTAGAGTTGGCTTCCCCTACCCGGACTCGAACTCACACACCCACACACACCTGCCCTCCTGCCTGCATGAAACGCTCCTTTATCATGAACATTTCCTCACCTTCTCACCAGGCAACAGCTAATCTAAACTCTTCCTAAATCTTCCCCCGGTCACGTCTTTCTCATCATCCTCCTCCTTCTCCTCCTCCTCCTCCTCCTCTTCCAACGACAACAAAACCCCAGAATCATCAATTCCCCCTCCTTCTCTGCTATTGAATCTGCTAAAGGTCACAGTTTGTGTGGTAATTAACATATTGGTTAGTTTGACACATTTTTCTGAATGAGCTTAAGAGCTTTTTAGCATTTGTTGTAGTTTTTCCGACCAACCCCGTCTCATATCCACTCACTTTTCTCAGACTCTGGTTAGCCGAATTGGCTCCATTTATAACCTCAGATGGGAGGGGCGGGCCAAGGAGGACTGAGGAAGTTCATTGGATAAGCCCAATATCCGTCATTAAAATCAACCACTGGGCTGTCGTGGTCATAAAAAATATATTTAACATACTTTAATTTTTGGTAAATTATGACCGCGCAAGGCCGCCAGATATGGACATTATGTGCATCAGTCTGTACTCCAGACGGTCAGTCCTCCCCTGGACAAAAGCTCAAACTGAATGCATCTTTTTTTTTCTGTTCAAATTGCTCCAATTTACAGGCCACGTCATACTTTTACCTGCATTTGGCCAGTGGTGGGTGTTAATTTCCATCCCTAGATTATACTCAGCAAGCATTTTTTTTGTGATTGATTTTAGTTGCCTCTTAAAAAGTTTATAATATCTGTGCATGTGCGCCCATCAAGGGTGTGAATTATAGCCTGTCAAAAAACTACTGATCAAATATGGAAAATATTTGTTAATGCAACCCCTGCTCACAAAATTCAAATTATCTTCTCTTTTAAATATGATCGATTGTAAGAGAAAAACAACAATACTTCAAAATTTTTAGATGCCATCTGGAGTAAACTGGGTGAGAAGTAGAGTCATAGAGAGCCCATTTATACATTTTTAACAAGTCATAATCTGTCAACAGATTTTACCTTGTTAAAACAAGAAACTCTCTCTTCATAATGAGACATAAAATTCATCTACTGTAGTTAAAACAGGAACGTTTCTCATTAAAACAAGAAACTCTCGTTTCCACGCTCTGGCAGTTAAACACTTCCATACCAAAACCCTGAATGGCAAGTGAGAGAAAAATCATGCCATTTTTGGGGGTCTTTTTTTTTCTCATCCAACACACGGGAAAATATTTATTTTTCCACTAAAGTAACTTTTTTTCCCCCTCTTCCTGTGTTGGATGATAAAAAAACACAGAAAAGTGACATGACAGATTTTTTTTTTTCCCCAGATGCCCTTCATCACTTGCATGCGATAACAGAAACAAGACTTCAAATACATTTTCCTTTCCACTATGTAGGTTGCATGCTGTAGAAATGAAAGAAATATATATTCTTATAGACTGAAATGCTCAGCAAAAAGACAATCAATTTTTGGACATCATAATTTCTCATAACACTACCCATGCTTCCATCAACATTTTTTTATGTGTATTTTGAAGTATTAAAATTAGAAAAGATTTATGGAAAAGGCAAAATTTGACGCAATTTCCTTTTTTGGCTTTTCCAAAAAAATGAAAAATAAAAAAAATAAAAGTGAAATTCATTACGATTTTTTTTTCCCTGATAAACTCTCTAAATAGATTATTGAGGGTTCTATCTTTATGTCTGTGCAAATTTTGACATTTTTTGTGCAGTTCTTGTAATTTGGCATTATTTGGCCTAAAACTAAAACCATCTCTTTTCTGGCCTCTTCAGTTGAACAGTTCTTAGTTGAATTTCTCTTGGCTCTACCCACTTTGCTGGAATTTTTCTAAACTTATGCTTTCAGATGGGTATTACACTTTAATGTGCCAAAGGGAAGATGGATTGATATTTGTCAAATGTGTTCTGATGAAACCCATGGTTTCTCATCTATTAGTGGATCTAGGTCTAATGGAGACATGAAACTGAAAAATTATAAAGTTCAAACCTCTAAGCACGTAGGGGAGGACTCTCCATTTCTCTGAGATGTGTGGTCCATGCTAGTTTGGAACCTCTACTACTAGTAGAGGTGGCAAGTGCACAGAAACCTTGGCACATGCACCAAGCAAACAAGATGAAACCCTGTGTCTGTGCGCATATTACTTTAAAGAAAACCATGTGGAGAGGGGGGTCACATGACCAAGATCCAAGATGGTAGCACAGTGAATACCTCCTAGGACAGTGTTCAAAATTTCCTTTTAAAAACCCTTGTAAGGCTAAATATATGACACTGATATGTCTAAAGCGTCATCTGTGAAACAGTACAAAATCTTTTCAAGATGCAAGACAAGCACAAAACACCATAGCCGTGCGGACGCTAAAATGGCTAGCACAGCTGAAGTTAAGAGCTAAATCATTCTGGTCGGATTTTGGAGTCAAGCTGGATAGAACAGACTTACTGGAATGGTGAGCGCTAAGGCTGCACTGGAGGGTAAAGGGTTTGAGGTAAATCAAGACCTATTAAACCAGCCAACTCATATGGAGGAGGCAGAGGCTCGAATCGCCGAAGTAGAAAGCTCGCTCGAAAAAGCAGAAAGCAGCTATGACAGGAATCCTACTCCTTGAGGCCAAGACAGATGACTTAGAAAACAGACGAAAGCAAAAGAACCTGTGTCTGGCATTCGAGAAGGAGCAAAGGGAAGACAACCATTTTTTGACTTTATTAGCAACATGCTATCAAAGTGGCTGTAGTTGTAACAGCAGACAAGTCATTTGCACTGGAACAAGTACTTTGCATGCCAGCCTACGGGAAACCAAATCAGGACAGAGCAGTTGTGATTCACTTCTTAAAGTTCCCAGGAAAGGAATTTGTGTACCGAGAGGCAAAGAAAAGAGATTTTACACAAGATGGGGCCAAAATCCTGTTTTCACAGGATCTGTCTGCAGAGACGGTATGGATCAGACGCAGATTTCACCTGGTGGTGAAGCTGTTTGTTGATATTCCAACATAACCCCTGCAGACTTCTTCTCAACACCTAAAGAAGCTGAAAAAATTTACAAGAATCTTCCAAAGTAAACCGCAGCGCTTGCCTATGATCAGTGAGTCATGAAAGACAAGCTGGTTAAGAAACAGGTAGACCTTTAAGATATTTTATCTGACTGTTCCTGCTCCATCAAAATTGATCAGCGTTGTGAACATTTGCAGGATAAGTTTTGAGTTAATATGCGGTTTATATAAGAATAACTGATTGCTTTCATTCGATCATGTATTCTAAGTCTAATTTGAACTGTTTTGGAGTTAATGCTAAAAGCTAAGCCTTAAAAAAGTTATTGCCATTCTGTCAAGGGCTGATAGTATTATTTTATTTTCATAGTTAGTAGACACTGTCTACTATGTGTAGTTTTGGTGAGGTCACGTTGACTAGTTGCTCCTCAGTAGTGTGGATCAACATCCTCCAGATATTTGGTTCAAGGGGAGGGGATACGGTGGCCCTGAGATGCAAACCACTTCAACAAATTCAAAAGCACAACATTATTAACGGAGCACAATTACAAATTCAAAAACACAACATTAACAAAACTGAAAGGGTATGTCCCAGTTGGAGACCTGAGAAATCGCTGATTGGACAATAGGCATGAATAGGTATTCGCTGAGTCCTACTTACGTCACCGTCATCTTGAAAGTGGCAGTGGAGAAAACATGCTGCTTGGACTAGTTTCAAAGGTTTAACAGCACAAAGTGGACTCACTGCCTTTACCGTTCACAGGTAAGAATTAAAGATAACGTAAATTTCTGAGCAGAATTTCTTGACTTTATGGCCAGTACTGTGCATTTCCGTGGTGAAACAAACTTCTAAACAACAGAGAAATATTTCCTTTGTAACTAAATTGGCCCAGTTAACTACTCTGATTACTTTTTAGCTTATCTAACTTTTTTTTTTTTATACTGTGTTGTTTTTCTAAAGAGGGAGAGGCAATGAGAAACCTGTAACGGGCGCTTTTGCCGTTTGTTTATTGTTGCCATGGTTACCTACAAGTTTGCAAAACAAGTTGCTGTTTGTCTGTGGTCAAACTTGGTTACTTTAAGGTATGTCAGTTGTCTGTAAGATGTTTCTTATAATTTATGTAGATTAAAATAGTTTGTTTGACATAACAGCGAACCTGAAGTGGACTGAAAGTCCTTTAATCCAGAGAGCAGCGCGGAGACCGAACCGGGGGATTTGGTCAGGACAGGTCCATAGAGATCAGAGCTGGAGCTGTTTTTCTTCAGACTTTTGTTTTGCAGCTCATCTCCACAATGTCTGTGGTTAGATGCTAAGTCAATGCCCCGATATGGTGAAGATATGTTTTTTTTTCCTGAATCAGGGATTTATTTTCTATTACACTAATTTGAACATTTGCGGTTCAAATTGAGCTCTGTGAGCAGAGCAAATGTGGTGGATTTAAACTTCACTCTTACCTTGATTAATTCTAGAAAGAAACATGGACCCTCATCCTCATAGGGGGTTGATACAAATGTCCATATAGGTGAGCTAATATCTTCATCAAGGTAAACCTCATAGATCAAGCCACAACAGCTGGCGCAGCCGGCTGTCTGGTTTCTGCGTCCTCCCTGTTCAATGCATCAACTATAAAAACTAGAAACAAAAGGAATTAAATTATTGCATATTTGGATGTTTAATGTATGTCTAATGTAAAAAAAAAATAATAAAAAAAGATTAAGTGGAAAATGAAAAAAAAAAAAATCAGCAGAATGTGCCAATTTTTGAGTAATCTATTAATCGATTACTGAAATAATTGTTAGCTGCAGCCCCACATAGCATTTGTTTAACTGGTGTGTAGGGGAACACCTAACGTAAAGAATTAGGTGTGAAAATAAATTTTTAAAAAGGTCCCTAGAGACACAAAGGAAACTGAAAGAAAAAAAATAAATCGCATCATGGAAAGCAGTGGGCGTTCTACAATGGTGTTCTCTGAGGGGGAACAGAGAGCAGCATTAGCGGGGCTTGAAAAGAAGGCGGGGAGCTTGGAGAACAAAATGCCAAGTTATGTAAGAACAATCAAAGCAGATGCGAAGCGATGTGAGCAAGCCCCATGTGGAAGGCAATGTGCTGCAGGACGCTCAGCAGCTGTCTATGAGACATGTGGACTCTCTGAGGCATGAGACTTTCCATCAGGCCAAAGCTCAAGTGAGGGGGCTCTCACAGGGAGAGAGCTCTAGCCACCGCGCACACAGAGGAGAGGGGAGCGCTCTGTGTTGGTCATGTGGAGGCAAAGTCAGACACAGAACAGGTGTGCAGTAGTAAAGCAAACAGAACTAACAGAAAAAACTTTTGTCAAGAAGATTCTCTTTCAAAGCCTTAATTGATTTACATCCAAAAACTGGGCAATATCTAAACTCTTCCAGGAAAACTTTTGTTTTATCTTCCTTAAAAGGTATTTCTAGTCATGTCTGTCCATGTTTGTTGATGTAGCTGTCTTTCTTGTTCAAGCAACAGAAGCAAATGTCCACCCTACAAAACTCGGGTTCTGTTCAAAGAAAGCGAACCTCTCTGGTGTCCAAAGGCAACCCGAACATGTATAGGTGACAATCAGATGCATTATGTTGGACATCTTTTACAAAAGAGAATTTATTTTCACTGAATGTATTTTGAAACGGGTATCAAAATAAAGACTAATTTGTGAGCTTTAATTTTATATTGGTACCAAATCTGTAGAATCAATGTGCGTGACTCCCCACGAATATCAAACACATGAACGGACGTTGCCTGAGACACCCCTTCTAGCTTTTAAACATTTAGTTAACTCAGTAAACTAAATGTGGCTACGTAGTTAAGCTAGCTAAAAATGAATAGCCAGATTTTTAAGCCTCTCGCAGTTCTAAGATTTCTAGAGAAATATCGATGGGGTGGCAAGACAGGGGCAACAATTTTTTCAGGGGAGGCAGCATATGCCAGTATATGAAAGTATTTATATATATGTATAAATCAGAGGTCACACTAGACTTTTTTGTCCTCCGTCATCTTGATGAACAGCATTAGTAAAAAAAAAAAATTTTAAAAATCGGTTACTTTTACCGGTCAAATAATAATCATATTAATATCAGCTATTTAGCCGCATTTTTATGCGGTTAAATTAATATTCACCTAGTTGAACCGTGAATCCAGATTCCATCACAAATAAAACAGATAAACGCATCCAACTTTTTCTCCATGGTGAAAAAAAACACTGACTGTGTGACTCCAATAACTTATAATAAATTAAATTAAACGACTCCACTTAAATTACAAGCACTTCACCTGATGAGGTCTGAACGTACAGCCTCACAAACTCCTCCTGGTCAGTACCTCTAGAGAAATCTGCACTAGTTCAGTCAGTTGGATCTATCTGATCCAAAACGATCAACTGAACTCTGCGAGCTTTTTACCCTGTGATTACAGCCATAATCATCCACTCCCATGAGTTGTGAAGTTCTGCTGAAGAAACACATCCAGTTTTGATACGTTCTGACAACGTGTCTCTCCGTTGGTGAGAAAAGGTTCTATAAACACCGTTAAGCATGAGGGCGCAAAGAGCCTGACTTTGACACGGCAGAGGCGCACACATTATGCGTGGTTACACATGGAGTTGGTGGATTTATGTCAAAACAAACCCCAAAATGCCTTCTATCCTTATGACAGGACACGTGTTGGCTGCACATCGGTGGCTTAAGATTTAGTTTCCAAGTTGACCAGTCAGAAATATTCCAGAAAGAATACAGGCATGTCAAAACGAGCTTAAATCGCGCTCTGGATATTATTGGCTCGGAAAAAGCCATTTCATAACATTATTGGTCGAATGCGGTGTTAATCAAAAAGGGGGGGATGCGCTCTGGGCTGCCCAATAAAAGAGTCATAATGGACACCGGAAAAGTTTAAACCCTTACATCTGGAAAATACAATGGAAAAACGGCACGCGGGCATTCCAGTGCGGGTTAAGGGGTTAAATGAGAGGGCATGATTAAAAACCACGAATGATCCATCATTATACATGTCTTAAAATGGCAGATGATAGTTTCAGTGAACCATACTGGCAGAATGTAGATCAATTGTTGCATGGTTTTGTTTTGCATTTTTCAGTTGAGTGAAATGTATTTTGTTTTTTTGTTGTTCTTTAAAGTCATTTTGATCACTTATCATCAACGATTTAATCATTCTGGTGTTTTGAGAACACCAGAAAGATTTCCATTCTGTTTTGTGCTGTGTAATGTCATTTCAGAGCTCACAGTACTTAGCAGTAAGTTTAAAAAAATCTGTTCCAAGTCATGTAGTTTTGAAACATCCAACAGGATTATCAAGAACATTATTGCTATAGGGTTATTTTGAGAATTATTTAATGAAAGAAAATGTTTGTTTTTTATTGTACTTTTAAATTCCTAATTCACAGATGATAATTTAGATAGATTAAGCAACAAGCTTGTGTGTGAATACTCAGAGTGTTATTACACCATGTTCTACATTAGTATTTACTGAAGTTTTACTGTGAATTGTCTTTTGAGATCCTTTTTCTTTGACCTTGCTTAGGCCTGATGTCAAATATCAGATATTTGAAGTTGAAAGTTTGTTACTGTTTGTCAGTTTATGCTCTTGTCACTGTTAACCTGGTTAAAATAATGTAATGTGTAAGATCTCTGGTGTTAAATAAAGAACATAACAAAATTAAGTTAAGCCTACTTAATTCATTTGTGTGTGGTGCACAATAAGTCACGTAATGTCTAGTCCAGTAATATAGTACAGTAAATCCATATATATCAATGTTGCTGCCTCGCACTCTGTCCTTCCAGTTTCTTTCACACTTCCTGCTACTCAGGAGTAGGTGTCAGGTTACACTGTGTTGCATTCAATGTTGTTGGAAAAAAAGAGAATTGTGCGCTTAATGTCGGATTTGCCTTAGCTATTTATTGAATTCATAGTTGCAAGCTGAGGAGGCAACAGGGGTGGTAAGGCTCTCAGTTGGGGTGGCAACTGCCACCCCAGTAGATCCACCCCTGCGCTCAGCCCTCCTGCTTGTTTCAAACTCTTCTTATGAACATAAGAGTTAAAGGGCTAAATATAATTGCGATATTTGCTACCTTTAACAAAGTTCGTTCGTAATTTTGTCCGTATTATCTAATGCGCAGCCACCCCCAGTGTTCATTCTATCTAATCACCTGTATAAGTGCTCTTCCCTGCTGTTCGCTCTGAACCAGCCACTAGACAGCAGCTCCATATTCCAGGCATCGCGCCAGTCATTTTAAGGATGCTTATTGGTCCCCCGAAAAACAACAAAAACCCGGACATTATCATGAATCAATAAAATCCTCCCAGGCCGAACTTGAAAACTGGACGTTATGCTGCTAACACTTAGCTTTTGTCAACAACTTAGGCGGAAGTGAGAGCGCTGTGCAAAGCAAGTAATAGCCCGGCTGGAACACAATGCAATAAATAAGCTTCGAGGCAGATAAATTTTCCTCGAGGAATTTTAATAATTGAGGTACTCGAATCACTCGAGGAATCGTTTCAGCCCTAATTGATATTGTTTAAATACAAGGGTTTCCTTCATGATTTCTTTGGGGGGAGACAATTACAGACTTTTTCAAGATTGTGGGGGTTCGAACCCTCCCGAACCCCCCGGGATTTATGCCCATGCCCTCCTGAGCATTTTACCATGTGCACGTTCTAGAGGCACACCAATTTAACAGATTTTTTTGTGGTTTTGCAAACTGAAAAGCGGACGTAAGCAGATGTGCTCAGTGGAAGTTTCTGATATGGGTGACAATGGCAACCCCCCGGGCATCATCATGTGGGTGGCAGCATGATGAAGTAACTGTGTCTATACTAAAATAATAAATTCTGGACATTTATTATGAAAAACTGTACTTTCTTTGGCACTTTTTCAAATGGTGAGTAGTAGGGAATTTTCCAGAAAAAAAAAATCTTTCCCTCCAGCAATATCAAAAAAATACTAAAGATAGCCACAAATAAATGTTTTTATCTGATGCAGGAGTATAATAGACATCTAAGAAGAAAGTTTCAATGAAATGCATAATAAAATAAACATTATTATATATTATAAACAAACAAGCAATGTTTCCTACCAGCAATGTCAAGGAAACTATTAAAGATGGCCAAAACTGGATGGCTTTATGTTATTCAGCAGCATAATTTACCTGTAGTAGAGACATTTTACTGAAATCTAGTGAAAAATACAAATTTGGAGGGTGGTCCAAAAATACTCAATTTTTGAAATTTTTTCCATCGGTCAAATTAGCTTTGGAAGCATTTTTACGGCCTAATAAATATTTATTAAACTGTCCCAGACCCCTACTAATAATGCCTGTTAAGACAACACAGCAGGATGGGCAAAATATCTTTTGGGGCTTGATTTCAACATATATTTTTTAATATGGTATCCCAAAAATGCAATGTCTGCTGTTAGGGTCAATATTGAAATTTGTTTTATTTTTCAAAATTTGTACATTTATTTAAAGAATCTTCATTTTACAAGTAAGCTATTTATACTGTGCATTTTTTATTTTTATTTTTTGCAATATGATTTGTATATATAAAGGAATGTCATTACAAATAAGAGTCAAATTGATTTATTTTTTGAGTAATCGGCTTTCAAAAACCCCGTCACTTCTATTCAAAGTTCGGTTCGCAGTAAGGAACACCTACACCCCAAAATCTCAAAAACTGTTAGACATAATGGGCTGAAATTATTTCTGCACTTTTCTGGTAATACATTTAGAAAAATGCATTTAGAGTACTAAAAATCAAAAGAACTGGCGATACCTAATCTTAGTAAACTACAATTACATTTGACTGCTCGGTCTAGGCTAGGCCGCCCCTCACAGATTTCACTAGATCCATGGTGAAATGTTGTTAGTGGTGCTGGTATTTGCAGCAAAAGGTCAACATTGGACCGGCGCTGCATGATGAGATAAATCCGCTGCACTGCGCATCTCTGCTGCTGGAGGTAGAGGGACAAACAGGCGATTTAATTTATGTAGTTTTAGTAGCTCTTCCATTTTGTCTATTGAGTAGGCCTGTCGCGATAAACGATAAATCAAATTATCAGCTTTATCGTTTCTTCCGGCCTTTTTCTCTTTCTGTTGATGGGACTGAATGAAAAAAGCCTCAACTCCGGTGCTCTCCACTGACCCTCCCTTCCTCATTTCCTTAGTATAATGCCCAGCGCACACTACACGATCTTAAGAGTTGTCGGCCGATTGTCGGCCCATTTTCAAAACCTGAGAGACCACACAGCCAACAGAAATCCTAGGTATAATGGTTCGATCGGGTTCAATCGTGCCGTGTGGTGTCCAACAATGGGCACAAAATAATGTCTACAAGTCCAGTTAACTACTTTTAAAACCAGGCATTAATCAATGCTTTACTACAATGTACCTGCAATGTGTGGCTACTGTTAGCGTAACGTCCTGACTGAATGAAAATCATTATAACCTATTTATGTCACGTTAACAAAGAACAGCTGAAAAGTTACTGGGTTTATCAACTGCGGTAGCAATTTCGCTCCAACTCCTCCCCTTGTCATTTCTATATTCTTTGAACGAAATGTTGAATAAACATTTTCACATGTCATCTCCAATAGACCTTTTTCACGGCAACCGGAAGCTGCAGGTCAAAGGGCTGTGGCACTTCCTGTTTTGGTGACTGCAATTCAATCTCTCTCTTCTTCCGGTCCTTTTCATCATCCTTACTTAATTTGCCAGAACTTTCTTTCGCTGATGCGGAGGAAATCGCAGCGGCGAGAGGGAAATCCGCGCTTTCTTATTGGCTACTTGTTACATTCAACAGGCTGCGTTCTCGCTTCCAGTTGGGGAAAACCCAGGACTTAGATCGGAGCGGCAACGACGATCTCAAGTAACACACCACACACTACAGGATGATTGGTTACGAAATCACAAGCTACAATCTTAGAACATCAAACATTCTAAGATTGTCGTAAGGGGAAAATCGGGCCAAAAAATCGTGTAGTGTGAACTATTGCATCAGGTAGTTGGATGTGCCCATCGTCTCTATTTAAATCTAATGATTACTGAAGGGCAATATAGTATACAGACTTCATAATCTGCACTCTTTTGGTTGAATGCAGTATTTATTTCCACTTTGGCTTTATGTTGTTTAGTTTTTATTCAAATACATTTTTTGTTAATGGAGACTGAGAATCCATTTTATTTTTGTTTTAGGTTGTTTTGTTTATTTTGTTTATCAGTTCCAGTGTTAAATGTTCTTTTGAAAATAAAGTGTATCTATCTTTGGCAGAAAATCGCATGCATTATAACGTCATTTCCATTAAATCAGTGTAAAAAGGTCTTCAAACAATATTATCGTTTATCGCAA